>CAWVNZ010000111.1:0-39412 GCA_963930735.1 Dioctria linearis | reverse complement strand
CCGCCAGGGATTGCCTTTTCTATAGGAAATTATTCAAAAATTCATTGTTTAGTGTCGCAAATTTTAATTACGCCAGGGATTGCCTTTTCTATAGTAAATTATTCAAAAACTAATTTTTTACTGTCGCAAATTTTAAATACGCCAGGGATTGCCTTTTCTATAGTAAATTTTGCAAAAACTAATTTTTTACTGTCGCAAATTTTAATTACGCCAGGGATTGCCTTTTGTATAGTAAATTATTCAAAAAATAATTTTTTACTGTCTCAAATTTTAATTACGCCAGGGATTGCCTTTTCTATAGTAAATTATTCAAAAATAATTGTTTAGTGTCGCAAATTTTAATTACGTCAGGGATTGCCTTTCTATAGTAAATTATTCAAAAATTCATTGTTTAGTGTCGCAAATTTTAATTACGCCAGGGATTGCCTTTTCTATAGTAAATTATTCAAAAAATAATTTTTTACTGTCGCAAATTTTAATTACGCCAGCGATTGCCTTTTCTATAGTAAATTTTGCAAAAACTAATTTTTTACTGTCGCAAATTTTAATTACGCCAGCGATTGCCTTTTGTATAGTAAATTATTCAAAAAATAATTTTTACTGTCGCAAATTTTAATTACGCCAGGGATTGCCTGTTCTATAGTAAATTATTCAAAAACTAATTGTTTATTGTCGCAAATTTTAATTACGCCAGGGATTGCATTTTTCTATAGTAAATTATTCAAAAATTCATTGTTTAGTGTCGCAAATTTTAATTACGCCAGGGATTGCCTTTTGTATAGTAAATTATTCAAAAAATAATTTTTTACTGTCTCAAATTTTAATTAAGCCAGGGATTGCCTTTTCTATAGTAAATTATTCAAAAAATAATTGTTTAGTGTCGCAAATTTTAATTACGCCAGGGATTGCCTTTTCTATAGTAAATTATTCAAAAATTCATTGTTTAGTGGTCGCAAATTTTAATTACGCCAGGGATTGCCTTTTCTATAGTAAATTATTCAAAAAATAATTTTTACTGTCGCAAATTTTAATTACGCCAGGGATTGCCTTTTCTATAGTAAATTATTCAAAAATTCATTTTTTACTGTCTCAAATTTTAATTACGCCAGGGATTGCCTTTTCTATAGTAAATTATTCAAAAATTTCATTTTTTACTGTCTCAAATTTTAATTACGCCAGGGATTGCCTTTTCTATAGTAAATTATTCAAAAATTCATTGTTAGTGTCGCAAATTTTAAATACGCCAGGGATTGCCTTTTCTATAGTACATTATTCAAAAAATAATTTTTACTCTCGCTAATTTTAATTACGCCAGGGATTGCCTTTTCTATAGTAAATTATTCAAAAATTCATTTTTTACTGTCTCAAATTTTAATTACGCCAGGGATTGCTTTTTCTATAGTAAATTATTCAAAAATTAATTTTTTACTCTCTCAAATTTTAATTACGCCAGGGATTGCCTTTTCTATAGTAAATTATTCAAAAAATAATTGTTTAGTGTCGCAAATTTTAATTACGCCAGGGATTGCCTTTTCTATAGGAAATTATTCAAAAATTCATTGTTTAGTGTCGCAATTTTAATTACGCCAGGGATTGCCTTTTCTATAGTAAATTATTCAAAAACTAATTTTTTACTGTCGCAAATTTTAAATACGCCAGGGATTGCCTTTTCTATAGTAAATTTTGCAAAAACTAATTTTTTACTGTCGCAAATTTTAATTACGCCAGGGATTGCCTTTTGTATAGTAAATTATTCAAAAAATAATTTTTTACTGTCTCAAATTTTTAATTACTCCAGGGATTGCCTTTTCTATAGTAAATTATTCAAAAAATAATTGTTTAGTGTCGCAAATTTTAATTACGCCAGGGATTGCCTTTTCTATAGTACATTATTCAAAAATTAATTGTTTAGTGTCGCAAATTTTAATTACGCCAGTGATAGCCCTTTTCCTATAGTAAATTATTCAAAAAATAATTTTTTACTGTCGCAAATTTTAATTACGCCAGGGATTGCCTTTTCTATAGTAAATTATTCAAAAATTCATTTTTTACTGTCTCAAATTTTAATTACGCCAGGGATTGCCTTTTCTATAGTAAATTATTCAAAAATTCATTTTTTACTGTCTCAAATTTTAATTACGCCAGGGATTGCCTTTTCTATAGTAAATTATTCAAAAAATAATTTTTTACTGTCGCAAATTTTAATTACGCCAGGGGATTGCCTTTTCTATAGTAAATTATTCAAAAATTCATTTTTTACTGTCTCAAATTTTAATTACGCCAGGGATTGCCTTTTCTATAGTAAACTATTCAAAAAATAATTTTTTACTGTCGCAAATTTTAATTACGCCAGGGATTGCCTTTTCTATAGTATATTTTTGCAAAAAATAATTGTTTAATGTCGCAAATTTTAATTACGCCAGGGATTGCCTTTTCTATAGTAAATTATTCAAAAAAATAATTGTTTAGTGTCGCAAATTTTAATTACGCCAGGGATTGCCTTTTCTATAGAAAATTATTCAAAAAATAATTGTTTAGTGTCGCAAATTTTAATTACGCCAGGGATTGCCTTTTCTATAGTAAATTATTCAAAAAATAATTGTTTAGTGACGCAAATTTTAATTACGCCAGGTATTGCCTTTTCTATAGTAAATTATTCAAAAATTCATTGTTTAGTGTCGCAAATTTTAATTACGCCAGGGATTGCCTTTTTCTATAGTAAATTATTCAAAAAATAATTGTTTAGTGTCGCAAATTCTAATTACGCCAGGGATTGCCTTTTCTATAGTAAATTATTCAAAAATTTATTGTTTAGTGTCGCAAATTTTAATTACGCCAGGGATTGCCTTTTCTATAGTAAATTATTCAAAAACTAATTTTTTTACTGTCGCAAATTTTAATTACGCCAGGGATTGCCTTTTCTATAGTAAATTATTCAAAAAATAATTTTTTACTGTCGCAAATTTTAATTACGCCAGGGATTGCCTTTTCTATAGTAAATTTTGCAAAAAATAATTGTTTAGTGTCGCAAATTTTAATTACGCCAGGCATTGCCTTTTCTATAGTAAATTATTCAAAAATTCATTGTTTACTGTCGCAAATTTTAATTACGCCAGGGATTGCCTTTTCTATAGTAAATTATTCAAAAAATAATTTTTTACTGTCTCAAATTTTAATTACGCCAGGGATTGCCTTTTCCTATAGTAAATTATTCAAAAAATAATTTTTTACTGTCTCAAATTTTAATTACGCCAGGGATTGCCTTTTCTATAGTAAATTATTCAAAAACTCATTTTTTACTGTCTCAAATTTTAATTACGCCAGGGGTTGCCTTTTCTATAGTAAATTTTGCAAAAAATAATTGTTTAGTGTCGCAAATTTTAATTAAGCCAGGAATTGCCTTTTCTATAGTAAATTATTCAAAAAATAATTTTTTTCTGTCGCAAATTTTAATTACGCCAGGGATTGCCTTTTCTATAGTAAATTATTCAAAAATTCATTTTTTACTGTCTCAAATTTTAATTACGCCAGCGATTGCCTTTTCTATAGTAAATTATTCAAAAAATAATTTTTTACTGTCTCAAATTTTAATTACGCCAGGGATTGCCTTTTCTATAGTAAATTTTGCAAAAAATAATTGTTTAGTGTCGCAAATTTTAATTACGCCAGGGATTGCCTTTTCTATAGTAAATTATTCAAAAATTCTTTTTTTCTGTCACAAATTTTAATTACGCCAGGGATTGCCTTTTCTATAGTAAATTATTCAAAAAATAATTTTATACTGTCGCAAATTTTAATTACGCCAGGGATTGCCTTTTCTATAGTAAATTATTCAAAAAATAATTTTTGACTGTCTCAAATTTTAATTACGCCAGGGATTGCCTTTTCTATAGTAAATTTTGCAAAAAATAATTGTTTAATGTCGCAAATTTTAATTACGCCAGGGATTGCCTTTTCTAGTATAAATTATTCAAAAAATAATTTTTTACTGTCGCAAATTTTAAATACGCCAGGGATTGCCTATTCTATAGTAAATTTTGCAAAAACTAATTTTTTACTGTCGCAAATTTTAGTTACGCCAGGGATTGCCTTTTGTATAGTAAATTATTCAAAAAAAAATTTTTTACTGTCGCAAATTTTAAATACGCCAGGGATTGCCCTTTCTATAGTAAATTTTGCAAAAACTAATTTTTTACTGTCGCAAATTTTAAATACGCCAGGGATTGCCTTTTCTATATTAAATTTTGCAAAAAAAAATTGTTTAGTGTCGCAAATTTTAATTACGCCAGGGATTGCCTTTTCTATAGGAAATTATTCAAAAAATAATTTTTTATTGTCGCAAATTTTAATTACGCCATGGATTGCCTTTTCTATAGTAAATTATTCAAAAAATAATTGTTGAGTGTCGCAAATATTAATTACGCCAGGGATTGCCTTTTCTATAGTAAATTTTGCAAAAATTAATTGTTTAGTGTCGCAAATTTTAATTACGCCAGGGATTGCCTTTTCTTTAGTAAATTTTTCAAAAAATAATTTTATACTGTCGCAAATTTTAAATACGCCAGGGATTGCCTTTTCTATAGTAAATTATTCAAAAATTCATTTTTTACTGTCTCAAATTTTAATTACGCCAGGGATTGCCTTTTCTATAGTAAATTATTCAAAAATTCGTTTTTTAATGTCTCAAATTTTAATTACGCCAGGGATTGCCTTTTCTATAGTAAATTATTCAAAAATTCATTTTTTACTGTCTCAAATTTTAATTACGCCAGGGATTGCCTTTTCTATAGTAAATTTTGCAAAAAATAATTGTTTAGTGTCGCAAATTTTAATTACGCCAGGGATTGCCTCTTCTATAGTAAATTTTGCAAAAAATAATTGTTTAGTGTCGCAAATTTTAATTACGCCAGGGATTGCCTTTTCTATAGTAAATTTTGCAAAAATTAATTGTTTAGTGTCGCAAATTTTAATTACGCCAGGGATTGCCTTTTCTTTAGTAAATTTTTCAAAAAATAATTTTATACTGTCGCAAATTTTAAATACGCCAGGGATTGCCTTTTCTATAGTAAATTATTCAAAAATTCATTTTTTACTGTCTCAAATTTTAATTACGCCAGGGATTGCCTTTTCTATAGTAAATTATTCAAAAACTCATTTTTTACTGTCTCAAATTTTAATTACGCCAGGGATTGCCTTTTCTATAGTAAATTTTGCAAAAAATAATTGTTTAGTGTCGCAATTTTTAATTACCCCAGGGATTGCCTTTTCTATAGTAAATTATTCAAAAATTAATTTTTTTCTTTCGCAAATTTTAACTACGCCAGGGATTGCCTTTTCTATAGTAAATTAATCAAAAATTCATTGTTTAGTGTCGCAAATTTTAATTACGCCAGGGATTGCCTTTTCTATAGTAAATTATTCAAAAATTCATTTTTTCTGTCGCAAATTTTAATTACGCCAGGGATTGCCTTTTCTATAGTAAATTATTCAAAAATTCATTTTTTACTGTCTCAAATTTTAATTACCGCAGGGATTGCCTTTTCTATAGTAAATTACTCAAAAAATAATTTTTTACTGTCACAAATTTTAATTACGCCAGGGATTGCCTTTTCTATAGTAAATTATTCAAAAATTCATTTTTTACTGTCTCAAATTTTAATTACGCCAGGGATTGCCTTTTCTATAGTAAATTATTCAAAAAATAATTTTTTACTGTCGCAAATTTTAATTACGCCAGGGATTGCCCTTTCTATAGTAAATTATTCAAAAATTCATTTTTTACTGTCTCAAATTTTAATTACGCCAGGGATTGCCTTTTCTATAGTAAATTATTCAAAAAATATTTTTTTACTGTCGCAAATTTTAATTACGCCAGGAATTGCCTTTTCTATAGTAAATTTTGCAAAAAATAATTGTTTAGTGTCGCAAATTTTAATTACGCCAGGGATTGCCTTTTCTATAGTAAATTATTCAAAAATTCATTTTTTACTGTCTCAAATTTTAATTACGCCAGGGATTGCCTTTTCTATAGTAAATTATTCAAAAAATATTTTTTTACTGTCGCAAATTTTAATTACGCCAGGGATTGCCTTTTCTATAGTAAATTATTCAAAAAATAATTTTTTACTGTCGCAAATTTTAATTACGCCAGGTATTGCCTTTTCTATAGTAAATTATTCAAAAATTCATTTTTTACTGTCTCAGATTTTAATTACGCCAGGGATTGCCTTTTCTATAGTAAATTTTGCAAAAAATAATTTTTTACTGTCTCAAATTTTAATTACGCCAGGGATTGCCTTTTCTATAGTAAATTATTCAAAAAATAATTTTTTACTGTCGCAAATTTTAATTACGCCACGGATTGCCTTTTCTATAGTAAATTATTCAAAAAATAATTTTTTACTGTCGCAAATTTTAATTACGCCAGGGATTGCCTTTTCTATAGTAAATTATTCAAAAATTCATTTTTTACTGTCTCAAATTTTAATTACGCCAGGGATTGCCTTTTCTATAGTAAATTATTCAAAAAATAATTTTTTACTGTCGCAAATTTTAATTACGCCCAGGGATTGCCTTTTCTATAGTAAATTTTGCAAAAAATAATTGTTTAGTGTCGCAAATTTTAATTACGCCAGGGATTGCCTTTTCTATAGTAAATTATTCAAAAATTCTTTTTTTACTGTCTCAAATTTTAATTACGCCAGCGATTGCCTTTTCTATAGTAAATTTTGCAAAAAATAATTGTTTAATGTCGCAAATTTTAATTACGCCAGGGATTGCCTTTTCTATAGTAAATTATTCAAAAAATAATTTTTTACTGTCGCAAATTTTAAATACGCCAGGGATTGCCTTTTCTATAGTAAATTTTGCAAAAACTAATTTTTTACTGTCGCAAATTTTAAATACGCCAGGGATTGCCTTTTCTATATTAAATTTTGCAAAAAAAAATTGTTTAGTGTCGCAAATTTTAATTACGCCAGGGATTGCCTTTTCTATAGGAAATTATTCAAAAAATAATTTTTTATTGTCGCAAATTTTAATTACGCCATGGATTGCCTTTTCTATAGTAAATTATTCAAAAAATAATTGTTTAGTGTCGCAAATATTAATTACGCCAGGGATTGCCTTTTCTATAGTAAATTTTGCAAAAATTAATTGTTTAGTGTCGCAAATTTTAATTACGCCAGGGATTGCCTTTTCTTTAGTAAATTTTTCAAAAAATAATTTTATACTGTCGCAAATTTTAAATACGCCAGGGATTGCCTTTTCTATAGTAAATTATTCAAAAATTCATTTTTTACTGTCTCAAATTTTAATTACGCCAGGGATTGCCTTTTCTATAGTAAATTATTCAAAAATTCGTTTTTTAATGTCTCAAATTTTAATTACGCCAGGGATTGCCTTTTCTATAGTAAATTATTCAAAAATTCATTTTTTACTGTCTCAAATTTTAATTACGCCAGGGATTGCCTTTTCTATAGTAAATTTTGCAAAAAATAATTGTTTAGTGTCGCAAATTTTAATTACGCCAGGGATTGCCTTTTCTATAGTAAATTTTGCAAAAAATAATTGTTTAGTGTCGCAAATTTTAATTACGCCAGGGATTGCCTTTTCTATAGTAAATTTTGCAAAAATTAATTGTTTAGTGTCGCAAATTTTAATTACGCCAGGGATGGCCTTTTCTTTAGTAAATTTTTCAAAAAATAATTTTATACTGTCGCAAATTTTAAATACGCCAGGGATTGCCTTTTCTATAGTAAATTATTCAAAAATTCATTTTTTACTGTCTCAAATTTTAATTACGCCAGGGATTGCCTTTTCTATAGTAAATTATTCAAAAATTCATTTTTTACTGTCTCAAATTTTAATTACGCCAGGGATTGCCTTTTCTATAGTAAATTTTGCAAAAAATAATTGTTTAGTGTCGCAAATTTTAATTACGCCAGGGATTGCCTTTTCTATAGTAAATTATTCAAAAATTAATTTTTTTCTTTCGCAAATTTTAATTACGCCAGGGATTGCCTTTTCTATAGTAAATTAATCAAAAATTCATTGTTTAGTGTCGCAAATTTTAATTACGCCAGGGATTGCCTTTTCTATAGTAAATTATTCAAAAATTCATTTTTTCTGTCGCAAATTTTAATTACGCCAGGGATTGCCTTTTCTATAGTAAATTATTCAAAAATTCATTTTTTACTGTCTCAAATTTTAATTACCGCAGGGATTGCCTTTTCTATAGTAAATTACTCAAAAAATAATTTTTTACTGTCACAAATTTTAATTACGCCAGGGATTGCCTTTTCTATAGTAAATTATTCAAAAATTCATTTTTTACTGTCTCAAATTTTAATTACGCCAGGGATTGCCTTTTCTATAGTAAATTATTCAAAAAATAATTTTTTACTGTCGCAAATTTTAATTACGCCAGGGATTGCCCTTTCTATAGTAAATTATTCAAAAATTCATTTTTTACTGTCTCAAATTTTAATTACGCCAGGGATTGCCTTTTCTATAGTAAATTATTCAAAAAATATTTTTTTTACTGTCGCAAATTTTAATTACGCCAGGAATTGCCTTTTCTATAGTAAATTTTGCAAAAAATAATTGTTTAGTGTCGCAAATTTTAATTACGCCAGGGATTGCCTTTTCTATAGTAAATTATTCAAAAATTCATTTTTTACTGTCTCAAATTTTAATTACGCCAGGGATTGCCTTTTCTATAGTAAATTATTCAAAAAATAATTTTTTACTGTCGCAAATTTTAATTACGCCAGGGATTGCCTTTTCTATAGTAAATTATTCAAAAAATAATTTTTTACTGTCGCAAATTTTAATTACGCCAGGGATTGCTTTTTCTATAGTAAATTATTCAAAAATTCATTTTTTACTGTCTCAGATTTTAATTACGCCAGGGATTGCCTTTTCTATAGTAAATTTTGCAAAAAATAATTTTTTACTGTCTCAAATTTTAACTACGCCAGGGATTGCCTTTTCTATAGTAAATTATTCAAAAAATAATTTTTTACTGTCGCAAATTTTAATTACGCCAGGGATTGCCTTTTCTATAGTAAATTATTCAAAAAATAATTTTTTACTGTCGCAAATTTTAATTACGCCAGGGATTGCCTTTTCTATAGTAAATTATTCAAAAATTCATTTTTTATTGTCTCAAATTTTAATTACGCCAGGGATTGCCTTTTCTATAGTAAATTATTCAAAAAATAATTTTTTACTGTCGCAAATTTTAATTACGCCCAGGGATTGCCTTTTCTATAGTAAATTTTGCAAAAAATAATTGTTTAGTGTCGCAAATTTTAATTACGCCAGGGATTGCCTTTTCTATAGTAAATTATTCAAAAATTCTTTTTTTACTGTCTCAAATTTTAATTACGCCAGCGATTGCCTTTTCTATAGTAAATTTTGCAAAAAATAATTGTTTAATGTCGCAAATTTTAATTACGCCAGGGATTGCCTTTTCTATAGTAAATTATTCAAAAAATAATTTTTTACTGTCGCAAATTTTAAATACGCCAGGGATTGCCTTTTCTATAGTAAATTATTCAAAAAAAAATTGTTTACTGTCGCAAATTTTAAATACGCCATCGATTGCCTTTTCTATAGTAAATTTTGCAAAAACTAATTTTTTACTGTCGCAAATTTTAATTACGCCAGGGATTGCCTTTTCTATAGTAAATTATTCAAAAAATATTTTTTTACTGTCGCAAATTTTAATTACGCCAGGGATTGCCTTTTCTATAGTAAATTTTGCAAAAAATAATTGTTTAGTCTCGCAAATTTTAATTACGCCAGGGATAGCCTTTTCTATAGTAAATTATTCAAAAAATAATTTTTTACTGTCGCAAATTTTAATTACGCCAGGGATTGCCTTTTCTATAATAAATTATTCAAAAAATAATTGTATAGTGTCGCAAATATTAATTACGCCAGGGATTGCCTTTTCTATAGTAAATTTTGCAAAAAATAATTGTTTAGTGTCGCAAATTTTAATTACGCCGGGGATTGCCTTTTCTATAGTAAATTTTCAAAAAATAATTTTATACTGTCGCAAATTTTAAATACGCCAGGGATTGCCTTTTCTATAGTAAATTATTCAAAAATTCATTTTTTACTGTCTCAAATTTTAATTACGCCAGGGATTGCCTTTTCTATAGTAAATTATTCAAAAATTCATTTTTTACTGTCTCAAATTTTAATTACGCCAGGGATTGCCTTTTCTATAGTAAATTATTCAAAAATTCATTTTTTACTGTCTCAAATTTTAATTACGCCAGGGATTGCCTTTTCTATAGTAAATTTTGCAAAAAATAATTGTTTAGTGTCGCAAATTTTAATTACGCCAGGGATTGCCTTTTCTATAGTAAATTATTCAAAAATTAATTTTTTTCTTTCGCAAATTTTAATTACGCCAGGGATTGCCTTTTCTATAGTAAGTTATTCAAAAAATAATGTTTTACTGTCTCAAATTTTAATTACGCCAAGGATTGCCTTTTCTATAGTAAATTATTCAAAAATTAATTTTTTTCTGTCGCAAATTTTAATTACGCCAGGGATTGCCTTTTCTATAGTAAATTATTCAAAAATTCATTTTTTACTGTCTCAAATTTTAATTACGCCAGGGATTGCATTTTCTATAGTAAATTATTCAAAAAATCATTTTTTACTGTCTCAAATTTTAATTACGCCAGGGATTGCCTTTTCTATAGTAAATTTTGCAAAAAATAATTGTTTAGTGTCGCAAATTTTAATTACGCCAGGGATTGCCTTTTCTATAGTAAATTATTCAAAAATTCATTTTTTACTGTCTCAAATTTTAATTACGCCAGGGATTGCCTTTTCTATAGTAAATTATTCAAAAATTCATTGTTTAGTGTCGCAAATTTTAATTACGCCAGGATTGCCTTTTCTATAGTAAATTATTCAAAAATTCATTGTTAAGTGTCGCAAATTTTAATTACGCCAGGGATTGCCTTTTGTATAGTAAATTATTCAAAAAATAATTTTTTACTGTCTCAAATTTTAATTACGCCAGGGATTGCCTTTTCTATAGTAAATTAATCAAAAAATAATTGTTTAGTGTCGCAAATTTTAATTACGCCAGGGATTGCCTTTTCTATAGTAAATTATTCAAAAATTCATTGTTTAGTGTCGCAAATTTTAATTCCGCCAGGGATTGCATTTTCTATAGTAAATAATTCAAAAATTCATTTTTTCTGTCGCAAATTTTAATTACGCCAGGGATTGCCTTTTCTATAGTAAATAATTCAAAAATTCATTTTTTACTGTCTCAAATTTTAATTACGCCAGGGATTGCCTTTTCTATAGTAAATTATTCAAAAAATAATTTTTTACTGTCACAAATTTTAATTACGCCAGGGATTGCCTTTTCTATAGTAAATTATTCAAAAATTCATTTTTTACTGTCTCAAATTTTAATTACGCCAGGGATTGCCTTTTCTATAGTAAGTTATTCATAAAATAATTTTTTACTGTCGCAAATTTTAATTACGCCAGGGATTGCCCTTTCTATAGTAAATTATTCAAAAATTCATTTTTTATTGTCTCAAATTTTAATTACGCCAGGGATTGCCTTTTCTATAGTAAACAATTCAAAAATTCATTTTTTACTGTCTCAAATTTTAATTACGCCAGGGATTGCCTTTTCTATAGTAAATTATTCAAAAAATAATTTTTTACTGTCACAAATTTTAATTACGCCAGGGATTCCTTTTCTATAGTAAATTATTCAAAAATTCATTTTTTACTGTCTCAAATTTTAATTACGCCAGGGATTGCCTTTTCTATAGTAAGTTATTCAAAAAATAATTTTTTACTGTCGCAAATTTTAATTACGCCAGGGATTGCCCTTTCTATAGTAAATTATTCAAAAATTCATTTTTTATTGTCTCAAATTTTAATTACGCCAGGGATTGCCTTTTCTATAGTAAATTATTCAAAAAATAATTTTTTACTGTCGCAAATTTTAATTACGCCAGGGATTGCCTTTTCTATTGTAAATTTTGCAAAAAATAATTGTTTAGTGTCGCAAATTTTAATTACGCCAGGGATTGCCTTTTCTATAGTAAATTATTCAAAAAATAATTTTTTACTGTCGCAAATTTTAATTACGCCAGGGATTGCCTTTTCTATAGTAAATTATTCAAAAAATAATTTTTTACTGTCGCAAATTTTAATTACGCCAGGGATTGCCTTTTCTATAGTAAATTATTCAAAAAATAATTTTTTACTGTCGCAAATTTTAATTACGCCAGGGATTGCCTTTTCTATAGTAAATTATTCAAAAATTCATTTTTTACTGTCTCAGATTTTAATTACGCCAGGGATTGCCTTTTCTATAGTAAATTTTGCAAAAAATAATTTTTTACTGTCTCAAATTTTAATTACGCCAGGGATTGCCT
Organism: Dioctria linearis; assembly: GCA_963930735.1. NCBI lineage: Eukaryota > Metazoa > Arthropoda > Insecta > Diptera > Asilidae > Dioctria > Dioctria linearis. The sequence goes on along the minus strand of CAWVNZ010000111.1, from coordinate 26,975 downwards.
TTTCTATAGTAAATTATTCAAAAAATAATTTTTTACTGTCGCAAATTTTAATTACGCCAGGGATTGCCTTTTCTATAGTAAATTATTCAAAAAATAATTTTTTACTGTCGCAAAATTTAATTACGCCAGGGATTGCCTTTTCTATAGTAAATTATTCAAAAATTCATTTTTTTCTGTCTCAAATTTTAATTACGCCAGGGATTGCCTTTTCTATAGTAAATTATTCAAAAAATAATTTTTTACTGTCGCAAATTTTAATTACGCCCAGGGATTGCCTTTTCTATAGTAAATTTTACAAAAAATAATTGTTTAGTGTCGCAAATTTTAATTACGCCAGGGATTGCCTTTTCTATAGTAAATTATTCAAAAAATAATTTTTTACTGTCGCAAATTTTAATTACGCCAAGGATTGCCTTTTCTATAGTAAATTTTTCAAAAAATAATTTTATACTATCGCAAATTTTAAATACGCCAGGGATTGCCTTTTCTATAGTAAATTATTCAAAAATTCATTTTTTACTGTCTCAAATTTTAATTACGCCAGGGATTGCCTTTTCTATAGTAAATTATTCAAAAATTCATTTTTTACTGTCTCAAATTTTAATTACGCCAGGGATTGCCTTTTCTATAGTAAATTATTCAAAAATTCATTTTTTACTGTCTCAAATTTTAATTACGCCAGGGATTGCCTTTTCTATAGTAAATTTTGCAAAAAATAATTGTTTAGTGTCGCCAATTTTAATTACGCCAGGGATTGCCTTTTCTATAGTAAATTATTCAAAAATTAATTTTTTTCTTTCGCAAATTTTAATTCCGCCAGGGATTGCCTTTTCTATAGTAAATTATTCAAAAAATAATGTTTTACTGTCTCAAATTTTAATTACGCCAGGGATTGCCTTTTCTATAGTAAATTATTCAAAAATTAATTTTTTTCTGTCGCAAATTTTAATTACGCCAGGGATTGCCTTTTCTATAGTAAATTATTCAAAAATTCATTTTTACTGTCTCAAATTTTAATTACGCCAGAGATTGCCTTTTCTATAGTAAATTATTCAAAAAATCATTTTTTACTGTCTCAAATTTTAATTACGCCAGGGATTGCCTTTTCTATAGTAAATTTTGCAAAAAATAATTGTTTAGTGTCGCAAATTTTAATTACGCCAGGGATTGCCTTTTCTATAGTAAATTATTCAAAAATTCATTTTTTACTGTCTCAAATTTTAATTACGCCAGGGATTGCCTTTTCTATAGTAAATTATTCAAAAATTCATTGTTTAGTGTCGCAAATTTTAATTACGCCAGGGATTGCCTTTTCTATAGTAAATTATTCAAAAATTCATTGTTTAGTGTCGCAAATTTTAACTACGCCAGGGATTGCCTTTTGTATAGTAAATTATTCAAAAAATAATTTTTTACTGTCTCAAATTTTAATTACGCCAGGGATTGCCTTTTCTATAGTAAATTATTCAAAAAATAATTGTTTAGTGTCGCAAATTTTAATTACGCCAGGGATTGCCTTTTCTATAGTAAATTATTCAAAAATTCATTGTTTAGTGTCGCAAATTTTAATTCCGCCAGGGATTGCCTTTTCTATAGTAAATTATTCAAAAATTCATTTTTTCTGTCGCAAATTTTAATTACGCCAGGGATTGCCTTTTCTATAGTAAATTATTCAAAAATTCATTTTTTACTGTCTCAAATTTTAATTACGCCAGGGATTGCCTTTTCTATAGTAAATTATTCAAAAAATAATTTTTTACTGTCACAAATTTTAATTACGCCAGGGATTGCCTTTTCTATAGTAAATTATTCAAAAATTCATTTTTTACTGTCTCAAATTTTAATTACGCCAGGGATTGCCTTTTCTATAGTAAATTATTCAAAAAATAATTTTTTACTGTCGCAAATTTTAATTACGCCAGGGATTGCCCTTTCTATAGTAAATTATTCAAAAATTCATTTTTTACTGTTTCAAATTTTAATTACGCCAGGGATTGCCTTTTCTATAGTAAATTATTCAAAAAATAATTTTTTACTGTCGCAAATTTTAATTACGCTAGGGATTGCCTTTTCTATAGTAAATTTTGCAAAAAATAATTGTTTAGTGTCGCAAATTTTAATTACGCCAGGGATTGCCTTTTCTATAGTAAATTATTCAAAAAATAATTTTTTACTTTCGCAAATTTTAATTACGCCAGGGATTGCCTTTTCTATAGTAAATTATTCAAAAAATAATTTTTTACTGTCGCAAATTTTAATTACGCCAGGGATTGCCTTTTCTATAGTAAATTATTCAAAAAATAATTTTTTACTGTCGCAAATTTTAATTACGCCAGGGATTGCCTTTTCTATAGTAAATTATTCAAAAATTCATTTTTTACTGTCTCAGATTTTAATTACGCCAGGGATTGCCTTTTCTATAGTAAATTTTGCAAAAAATAATTTTTTACTGTCTCAAATTTTAATTACGCCAGGGATTGCCTTTTCTATAGTAAATTATTCAAAAAATAATTTTTTACTGTCGCAAATTTTAATTACGCCAGGGATTGCCTTTTCTATAGTAAATTATTCAAAAAATAATTTTTTACTGTCGCAAATTTTAATTACGCCAGGGATTGCCTTTTCTATAGTAAATTATTCAAAAATTCATTTTTTACTGTCTCAAATTTTAATTACGCCAGGGATTGCCTTTTCTATAGTAAATTATTCAAAAAATAATTTTTTACTGTCGCAAATTTTAATTACGCCCAGGGACTGCCTTTTCTATAGTAAATTTTGCAAAAAATAATTGTTTAGTGTCGCAAATTTTAATTACGCCAGGGATTGCCTTTTCTATAGTAAATTATTCAAAAAATAATTTTTTACTGTCGCAAATTTTAATTACGCCAAGGATTGCCTTTTCTATAGTAAATTATCAAAAATTCATTTTTTACTGTCTCAAATTTTAATTACGCCAGGGATTGCCTTTTCTATAGTAAATTATTCAAAAAATAATTTTTTACTGTCACAAATTTTAAATACGCCAGGGATTGCCTTTTCTATAGTAAATTTTGCAAAAACTAATTTTTTACTGTCGCAAATTTTAAATACGCCAGGGATTGCCTTTTCTATAGTAAATTTTGCAAAAACTAATTTTTTACTGTCGCAAATTTTAATTACGCCAGGGATTGCCTTTTATATAGAAAATTATTCAAAAAATAATTGTTTAGTGTCGCAAATTTTAATTACGCCAGGGATTGCCTTTTCTATAGTAAATTATTCAAAAATTCATTGTTTAGGGTCGCAAATTTTAATTACGCCAGGGATTGCCTTTTCTATAGTAAATTATTCAAAAAATAATTTTTTACTGTCGCAAATTTTAACTACGCCAGGATTGCCTTTTCTATAGTAAATTATTCAAAAATTCATTTTTTACTGTCTCAAATTTTAATTACGCCAGGGATTGCCTTTTCTATAGTAAATTATTCAAAAATTCATTTTTTACTGTCTGAAATTTTAATTACGCCAGGGATTGCCTTTTCTATAGTAAATTTTGCAAAAAATAATTGTTTAGTGTCGCAAATTTTAATTACGCCAGGGATTGCCTTTTATATAGTAAATTATTCAAAAATTCATTTTTTACTGTCTCAAATTTTAATTACGCCAGGGATTGCCTTTTCTATAGTAAATTATTCAACAAATAATTTTTTACTGTCGCAAATTTTAATTACGCCAGGGATTGCCTTTTCTATAGTAAATTATTCAAAAATTCATTTTTTCTGTCGCAAATTTTAATTACGCCAGGGATTGCCTTTTCTATAGTAAATTATTCAAAAATTCATTTGTTACTGTCTCAAATTTTAATTACGCCAGGGATTGCCTTTTCTATAGTAAATTATTCAAAAAATAATTTTTTACTGTCGCAAATTTTAATTACGCAGGGATTGCCTTTTCTATAGTAAATTATTCAAAAAATAATTTTTTACTGTCGCAAATTTTAATTACGCCAGGGATTGCCTTTTCTATAGAAAATTATTCAAAAAATAATTTTTTACTGTCGCAAATTTTAATTACGCCAGGGATTGCCTTTTCTATAGTAAATTATTCAAAAAATAATTTTTTTCTGTCGCAAATTTTAATTACGCCAGGGATTGCCTTTTCTATAGTAAATTATTCAAAAATTCATTTTTTACTGTCTCAAATTTTAATTACGCCAGGGATTGCCTTTTCTATAGTAAATTATTCAAAAAATAATTTTTACTGTCGCAAATTTTAATTACGCCAGGGATTGCCTTTTCTATAGTAAATTATTCAAAAAATAATTTTTCCTGTCGCAAATTTTAATTACGCCAGGGATTGCCTTTTCTATAGTAAATTATTCAAAAAATAATTTTTTACTGTCGCAAATTTTAATTACGCCAGGGATTGCCTTTTCTATAGTAAATTATTCAAAAATTCATTTTTTCTGTCGCAAATTTTAATTACGCCAGGGATTGCCTTTTCTATAGTAAATTAATCAAAAATTCATTTTTTACTGTCTCAAATTTTAATTACGCCAGGGATTGCCTTTTCTATAGTAAATTATTCAAAAAATAATTTTTTAGTGTCGCAAATTTTAATTACGCCAGGGATTGCCTTTTCTATAGTAAATTATTCACAAAATAATTTTTTAGTGTCGCAAATTTTAATTACGCCAGGGATTGCCTTTTCTATAGTAAATTATTCAAAAAATAATTGTTTAGTGTCGCAAATTTTAATTACGCCAGGGATTGCCTTTTGTATTGTAAATTATTCAAAAAATAATTTTTTACTGTCGCAAATTTTAATAACGCCAGGGATTGCCTTTTCTATAGTAAATTATTCAAAAATTCATTTTTTACTGTCTCAAATTTTAATTACGCCAGGGATTGCCTTTTCTATAGTAAATTATTCAAAAAATAATTTTTTACTGTCACAAATTTTAAATACGCCAGGGATTGCCTTTTCTATAGTAAATTTTGCAAAAACTAATTTTTTACTGTCGCAAATTTTAAATACGCCAGGGATTGCCTTTTCTATAGTAAATTTTGCAAAAACTAATTTTTTACTGTCGCAAATTTTAATTACGCCAGGGATTGCCTTTTCTATAGTAAATTATTCAAAAATTCATTTGTTACTGTCTCAAATTTTAATTACGCCAGGGATTGCCTTTTCTATAGTAAATTATTCAAAAATTCATTTTTTACTGTCTCAAATTTTAATTACGCCAGGGATTGCCTTTTCTATAGTAAAATTATTCAAAAAATAATTTTTTACTGTCACAAATTTTAAATACGCCAGGGATTGCCTTTTCTATAGTAAATTTTGCAAAAACTAATTTTTTACTGTCGCAAATTTTAAATACGCCAGGGATTGCCTTTTCTATAGTAAATTTTGCAAAAACTAATTTTTTACTGTCGCAAATTTTAATTACGCCAGGGATTGCCTTTTATATAGAAAATTATTCAAAAAATAATTGTTTAGTGTCGCAAATTTTAATTACGCCAGGGATTGCCTTTTCTATAGTAAATTATTCAAAAATTCATTGTTTAGGGTCGCAAATTTTAATTACGCCAGGGATTGCCTTTTCTATAGTAAATTATTCAAAAAATAATTTTTTACTGTCGCAAATTTTAACTACGCCAGGATTGCCTTTTCTATAGTAAATTATTCAAAAATTCATTTTTTACTGTCTCAAATTTTAATTACGCCAGGGATTGCCTTTTCTATAGTAAATTATTCAAAAATTCATTTTTTACTGTCTGAAATTTTAATTACGCCAGGGATTGCCTTTTCTATAGTAAATTTTGCAAAAAATAATTGTTTAGTGTCGCAAATTTTAATTACGCCAGGGATTGCCTTTTATATAGTAAATTATTCAAAAATTCATTTTTTACTGTCTCAAATTTTAATTACGCCAGGGATTGCCTTTTCTATAGTAAATTATTCAACAAATAATTTTTTACTGTCGCAAATTTTAATTACGCCAGGGATTGCCTTTTCTATAGTAAATTATTCAAAAATTCATTTTTTCTGTCGCAAATTTTAATTACGCCAGGGATTGCCTTTTCTATAGTAAATTATTCAAAAATTCATTTGTTACTGTCTCAAATTTTAATTACGCCAGGGATTGCCTTTTCTATAGTAAATTATTCAAAAAATAATTTTTTACTGTCGCAAATTTTAATTACGCCAGGGATTGCCTTTTCTATAGTAAATTATTCAAAAAATAATTTTTTACTGTCGCAAATTTTAATTACGCCAGGGATTGCCTTTTCTATAGAAAATTATTCAAAAAATAATTTTTTACTGTCGCAAATTTTAATTACGCCAGGGATTGCCTTTTCTATAGTAAATTATTCAAAAAATAATTTTTTTCTGTCGCAAATTTTAATTACGCCAGGGATTGCCTTTTCTATAGTAAATTATTCAAAAATTCATTTTTTACTGTCTCAAATTTTAATTACGCCAGGGATTGCCTTTTCTATAGTAAATTATTCAAAAAATAATTTTTACTGTCGCAAATTTTAATTACGCCAGGGATTGCCTTTTCTATAGTAAATTATTCAAAAAATAATTTTTCCTGTCGCAAATTTTAATTACGCCAGGGATTGCCTTTTCTATAGTAAATTATTCAAAAAATAATTTTTTACTGTCGCAAATTTTAATTACGCCAGGGATTGCCTTTTCTATAGTAAATTATTCAAAAATTCATTTTTTCTGTCGCAAATTTTAATTACGCCAGGGATTGCCTTTTCTATAGTAAATTAATCAAAAATTCATTTTTTACTGTCTCAAATTTTAATTACGCCAGGGATTGCCTTTTCTATAGTAAATTATTCAAAAAATAATTTTTTAGTGTCGCAAATTTTAATTACGCCAGGGATTGCCTTTTCTATAGTAAATTATTCACAAAATAATTTTTTAGTGTCGCAAATTTTAATTACGCCAGGGATTGCCTTTTCTATAGTAAATTATTCAAAAAATAATTGTTTAGTGTCGCAAATTTTAATTACGCCAGGGATTGCCTTTTGTATTGTAAATTATTCAAAAAATAATTTTTTACTGTCGCAAATTTTAATAACGCCAGGGATTGCCTTTTCTATAGTAAATTATTCAAAAAATAATTTTTTACTGTCGCAAATTTTAAATACGCCAGGGATTGCCTTTTCTATAGTAAATTATTCAAAAAATAATTTTTTACTGTCTCAAATTTTAATTACCCCAGGGACTGCCTTTTCTATAGTAAATTATTCAAAAATTCATTTTTTACTGTCTCAAATTTTAATTACGCCAGGGATTGCCTTTTCTATAGTAAATTTTGCAAAAACTAATTTTTTACTGTCTCAAATTTTAATTACGCCAGGGATTGCCTTTTCTATAGTAAATTATTCAAAAATTCATTTTTTACTGTCTCAAATTTTAATTACGCCAGGGATTGCCTTTTCTATAGTAAATTTTGCAAAAACTAATTTTTTACTGTCGCAAATTTTAATTACGCCAGGGATTGCCTTTTCTATAGTAAATTATTCAAAAAATAATTTTTTACTGTCGCAAATTTTAATTACGCCAGGGATTGGCTTTTCTATAGTAAATTATTGAAAAAATAATTGTTTAGTGTCGCAAATTTTAATTACGCCAGGGATTGCCTTTTGTATAGTAAATTATTCAAAAAATAATTTTTTACTGTCGCAAATTTTAATTACGCCAGGGATTGCCCTTTGTATAGTAAATTATTCAAAAAATAATTTTTTACTGTCGCAAATTTTAAATACGCCAGGGATTGCCTTTTCTATAGTAAATTATTCAAAAAATAATTGTTTAGTGTCGCAAATTTTAATTACGCCAGGGATTGCCTTTTCTATAGTAAATTATTCAAAAAATAATTTTTTACTGTCGCAAATTTTAATTACGCCAGGGATTGCCTTTTCTATAGTAAATTATTCAAAAATTCATGGTTTAGTGTCGCAAATTTTAATTACGCCAGGGATTGCCTTTTCTATAGTAAATTATTCAAAAAATAATTTTTTACTGTCGCAAATTTTAATTACGCCAGGGATTGCCTTTTCTATAGTAAATTATTCAAAAATTCATTGTTTAGTTTCGCAAATTTTAATTACGCCAGGGATTGCCTTTTCTATAGTATATTATTCAAAAAATAATTTTTTACTGTCGCAAATTTTAATTACGCCAGGGATTGCCTTTTCTATAGTAAATTATTCAAAAATTCATTGTTTAGTGTCGCAAATTTTAATTACGCCAGGGATTGCCTTTTCTATAGTAAATTATTCAAAAATTCATTGTTTAGTGTCGCAAATTTTAATTACGCCAGGGATTGCCTTTTCTATAGTAAATTATTCAAAAAATAATTTTTTACTGTCGCAAATTTTAATTACGCCAGGGATTGCCTTTTCTGTATTAAATTTTGCAAAAAACTAATTTTTTACTGTCGCAAATTTTAATTACGCCAGGGATTGCCTTTTCTATAGTAAATTATTCAAAATTCATTGTTTAGTGTCGCAAATTTTAATTACGCCAGGGATTGCCTTTTCTATAGTAAATTATTCAAAAAATAATTTTTTACTGTCGTAAAATTTAATTACGCCAGGATTGCCTTTTCTATAGTAAATTATTCAAAAATTCATTTTTTCTGTCGCAAATTTTAATTACGCCAGGGATTGCCTTTTCTATAGTAAATTATTCAAAAATTCATTTTTTAATATCTCAAATTTTAATTACGCCAGGGATTGCCTTTTCTATAGTAAATTATTCAAAAATTCATTTTTTGCTGTCTCAAATTTTAATTACGCCAGGGATTGCCTTTTCTATAGTAAATTTTGCTAAAACTAATTTTTTACTGCCGCAAATTTTAATTACGCCAGGGATTGCCTTTTCTATAGTAAATTATTCAAAAATTCATTGTTTAGTGTCGCAAATTTTAATTACGCCAGGGATTGCCTCTTCTATAGTAAATTATTCAAAAAATAATTTTTTACTGTCGTAAAATTTAATTACGCCAGGGATTGCCTTTTCTATAGTAAATTATTCAAAAATTCATTTTTTCTGTCGCAAATTTTAATTACGCCAGGGATTGCCTTTTCTATAGTAAATTATTCAAAAATTCATTTTTTAATGTCTCAAATTTTAATTACGCCAGGGATTGCCTTTTCTATAGTAAATTATTCAAAAATTCATTTTTTACTGTCTCAAATTTTAATTACGCCAGGGATTGCCTTTTCTATAGTAAATTTTGCAAAAACTAATTTTTTACTGCCGCAAATTTTAATTACGCCAGGGATTGCCTTTTCTATAGTAAATTATTCAAAAATTCATTGTTTAGTGTCGCAAATTTTAATTACGCCAGGGATTGCCTTTTCTATAGTAAATTGTTCAAAAAATAATTTTTTACTGTCGCAAATTTTAATTACGCCAGGGATTGCCTTTTCTATAGTAAATTATTCAAAAATTCATTGTTTAGCGTCGCAAATTTTAATTACGCCAGGGATTGCCTTTTCTATAGTAAATTATTCAAAAAATAATTTTTTACTGTCGCAAATTTTAATTACGCCAGGGATTGCCTTTTCTATAGTAAATTATTCAAAAATTCATTGTTTAGTGTCGCAAATTTTAATTACGCCAGGGATTGCCTTTTCTATAGTAAATTATTCAAAAAATAATTTTTTACTGTCGCAAATTTTAATTACGCCAGGGATTGCCTTTTCTATAGTAAATTATTCAAAAAATAATTTTTTACTGTCTCAAATTTTAATTACGCCAGGGATTGCCTTTTCTATAGTAAATTATTCAAAAAAATAATTGTTTAGTGTCGCAAATTTTAATTACGCCAGGGATTGCCTTTTCTATAGTAAATTATTCAAAATTCATTGTTTAGTGTCGCAAATTTTAATTACGCCAGGGATTGCCTTTTCTATTGTAAATTATTCAAAAATTCATTGTTTAGTGTCGCAAATTTTAATTACGCCAGGGATTGCCTTTTCTATAGTAAATTATTCAAAAAATAATTTTTTACTGTCGCAAATTTTAATTACGCCAGGGATTGCCTTTTCTATAGTAAATTATTCAAAAATTCATTGTTTAGTGTCGCAAATTTTAATTACGCCAGAGATTGCCTTTTCTATAGTAAATTATTCAAAAAATAATTTTTTACTGTCGCAATTTTAATTACGCCAGGGATTGCCTTTTCTATAGTAAATTATTCAAAAAATAATTGTTTAGTGTCGCAAATTTTAATTACGCCAGGGATTGCCTTTTCTATAGTAAATTATTCAAAAATTCATTGTTTAGTGTCGCAAATTTTAATTACGCCAGGGATTGCCTTTTCTATAGTAAATTAATCAAAAATTCATTTTTTAGTGTCGCAACTTTTAATTACGCCAGGGATTGCCTTTTCTATAGTAAATTATTCAAAAAATAATTTTTTACTCTCGCAAATTTTAATTACGCCAAGGATGCCTTTTCTATAGTAAATTATTCAAAAAATAATTGTTTAGTGTCGCAAATTTTAAATACGCCAGGGATTGCCTTTTCTATACTAAATTATTCAAAAAATAATTTTTTACTGTCGCAAATTTTAAATACGCCAGGGATTGCCTTTTCTATAGTAAATTATTCAAAAATTCATTGTTTAGTGTCGCAAATTTTAATTACGCCAGGGATTGCCTTTTCTATAGTAAATTATTCAAAAAATAATTTTTTACTGTCGCAAATTTTAATTACGCCAGGGATTGCCTTTTCTATAGTAAATTATTCAAAAAATAATTTTTTACTGTCGCAAATTACGCCAGGGATTGCCTTTTCTATAGTAAATTATTCAAAAAATTCATTGTTTAGTGTCGCAAATTTTAATTACGCCAGGGATTGCCTTTTCTATAGTAAATTATTTAAAAAATAATTTTTTACTGTCGCAAATTTTAATTACGCCAGGGATTGCCTTTTCTATAGTAAATTATTCAAAAAGTCATTGTTTAGTGTCGCAAATTTTAATTACGCCAGGGATTGCCTTTTCTATAGTAAATTATTCAAAAATTCATTGTTTAGTGTCGCAAATTTTAATTACGCCAGGGATTGCCTTTTCTATAGTAAATTATTCAAAAAATCATTGTTTAGTGTCGCAAATTTTAATTACGCCAGGGATTGCTTTTTCTATAGTAAATTATTCAAAAATTCATTGTTTAGTGTCGCAAATTTTAATTACGCCAGGGATTGCCTTTTCTATAGTAAATTATTCAAAAAATAATTTTTTACTGTCGCAAATTTTAATTACGCCAGGGATTGCCTTTTCTATAGTAAATTATTCAAAAAATAATTGTTTAGTGTCGCAAATTTTAATTACGCCAGGGATTGCCTTTTCTATAGTAAATTATTCAAAAATTTATTGTTTAGTGTCACAAATTTTAATTACGCCAGGGATTGCCTTTTCTATAGTAAATTATTCAAAAATTCATTTTTTACTGTCTCAAATTTTAATTACGCCAGGGATTGCCTTTTCTATAGTAAATTTTGCAAAAAATAATTGTTTAGTGTCGCAAATTTTAATTACGCCAGGGATTGCCTTTTCTATAGTAAATTATTCAAAAAATAATTTTTTACTGTCGCAAATTTTAAATACGCCAGGGATTGCCTTTTCTATAGTAAATTATTCAAAAAATTATTTTTTACTGTCGCAAATTTTAAATACGCCAGGGATTGCCTTTTCTATAGTAAATTATTCAAAAATTCATTGTTTAGTGTCGCAAATTTTAATTACGCCAGGGATTGCCTTTTCTATAGTAAATTATTCAAAAAATAATTTTTTTACTGCCGCAAATTTTAAATACGCCAGGGATTGCCTTTTCTATAGTAAATTATTCAAAAAATAATTGTTTAGTGTCGCAAATTTTAATTACGCCAGGGATTGCCTTTTCTATAGTAAATTATTCAAAAATTCATTTTTTACTGTCTCAAATTTTAATTACGCCAGGGATTGCCTTTTCTATAGTAAATTATTCAAAAATTCATTTTTTACTGTCTCAAATTTTAATTACGCCAGGGATTGCCTTTTCTATAGTAAATTATTCAAAAATTCATTTTTTACTGTCTCAAATTTTAATTACGCCAGGGATTGCCTTTTCTATAGTAAATTTTGCAAAAACTAATTTTTTACTGTCGCAAATTTTAATTACGCCAGGGATTGCCCTTTGTATAGTAAATTATTCAAAAAAATAATTTTTTACTGTCGCAAATTTTAAATACGCCAGGGATTGCCTTTCTATAGTAAATTTTGCAAAAAATAATTGTTTAGTGTCGCAAATTTTAATTACGCCAGGGATTGCCTTTTCTATAGTAAATTATTCAAAAAATAATTGTTTAGTGTCGCAAATTTTAATTACGCTAGGGATTGCCTTTTGTATAGTAAATTTTGCAAAAAATAATTTTTTACTGTCGCAAATTTTAATTACGCCAGGGATTGCCTTTTCTATAGTAAATTATTCAAAAAATAATTTTTTACTGTCTCAAATTTTAATTACGCCAGGGATTGCCTTTTCTATAGTAAATTATTCAAAAAATAATTGTTTAGTGTCGCAAATTTTAATTACGCCAGGGATTGCCTTTTCTATAGTAAATTATTCAAAAAATAATTTTTTACTGTCGCAAATTTTAATTACGCCAGGGATTGCCTTTTCTATAGTAAATTATTCAAAAAATAATTTTTTACTGTCGCAAATTTTATATACGCCAGGGATTGCCTTTTCTATAGTAAATTATTCAAAAAATAATTGTTTACTGTCTCAAATTTTAATTACGCCAGGGATTGCCTTTTTTATAGTAAATTATTCAAAAATTCATTTTTTACTGTCTCAAATTTTAATTACGCCAGGGATTACCTTTTCTATAGTAAATTATTCAAAAATTCATTTTTTACTGTCTCAAATTTTAATTACGCCAGGGATTGCCTTTTCTATAGTAAATTATTCAAAAAATAATTTTTTACTGCCGCAAATTTTAAATACGCCAGGTATTGCCTTTTCTATAGTAAATTTTGCAAAAACTAATTTTTTACTGTTGCAAATTTTAAATACGCCAGGGATTGCCTTTTCTATAGTAAATTTTGCAAAAACTAATTTTTTACTGTCGCAAGTTTTAATTACGCCAGGGATTGCATTTTCTATAGTAAATTATTCAAAAAATAATTTTTTACTGTCGCAAATTTTAATTACGCCAGGGATTGCCTTTTCTATAGTAAATTATTCAAAAAATAATTGTTTAGTGTCGCAAATTTTAATTACGCCAGGGATTGCCTTTTCTATAGTAAATTATTCAAAAAATAATAATTGTTTAGTGTCGCAAATTTTAATTACGCCAGGGATTGCCTTTTCTATAGTAAATTATTCAAAAAATAATTTTTTACTGTCGCAAATTTTAATTACGCCAGGGATTGCCTTTTCTATAGTAAATTATTCAAAAAATAATTTTTTACTGTCGCAAATTTTATATACGCCAGGGATTGCCTTTTCTATAGTAAATTATTCAAAAAATAATTGTTTACTGTCTCAAATTTTAATTACGCCAGGGATTGCCTTTTTTATAGTAAATTATTCAAAAATTCATTTTTTACTGTCTCAAATTTTAATTACGCCAGGGATTACCTTTTCTATAGTAAATTATTCAAAAATTCATTTTTTACTGTCTCAAATTTTAATTACGCCAGGGATTGCCTTTTCTATAGTAAATTATTCAAAAATAATTTTTTACTGCCGCAAATTTTAAATACGCCAGGTATTGCCTTTTCTATAGTAAATTTTGCAAAAACTAATTTTTTACTGTTGCAAATTTTAAATACGCCAGGGATTGCCTTTTCTATAGTAAATTTTGCAAAAACTAATTTTTTACTGTCGCAAATTTTAATTACGCCAGGGATTGCATTTTCTATAGTAAATTATTCAAAAAATAATTTTTTACTGTCGCAAATTTTAATTACGCCAGGGATTGCCTTTTCTATAGTAAATTATTCAAAAAATAATTGTTTAGTGTCGCAAATTTTAATTACGCCAGGGATTGCCTTTTCTATAGTAAATTATTCAAAAAATAATTTTTTACTGTCGCAAATTTTAATTACGCCAGGGATTGCCTTTTCTATAGTAAATTATTCAAAAAATAATTTTTTACTGTCGCAAATTTTAAATACGCCAGGGATTGCCTTTTCTATAGTAAATTATTCAAAAAATAATTGTTTACTGTCTCAAATTTTAATTACGCCAGGGATTGCCTTTTCTATAGTAAATTATTCAAAAATTCATTTTTTACTGTCTCAAATTTTAATTACGCCAGGGATTACCTTTTCTATAGTAAATTATTCAAAAATTCATTTTTACTGTCTCAAATTTTAATTACGCCAGGGATTGCCTTTTCTATAGTAAATTATCCAAAAATTCATTTTTTACTGTCTCAAATTTTAATTACGCCAGGGATTGCATTTTCTATAGTAAATTATTCAAAAATTCATTGTTTAGTGTCGCAAATTTTAATTACGCCAGGGATTGCCTTTTCTATAGTAAATTATTCAAAAAATAATTTTTTACTGTCGCAAATTTTAATTACGCCAAGGATTACCTTTTCTATAGTAAATTATTCAAAAATTCATTTTTTACTGTCTCAAATTTTAATTACGCCAGGGATTGCCTTTTCTATAGTAAATTATCCAAAAAATAATTTTTTACTGTCTCAAATTTTAATTACGCCAGGGATTGCCTTTTCTATAGTAAATTATTCAAAAAATAATTGTTTAGTGTCGCAAATTTTAATTACGCCAGGGATTGCCTTTTCTATAGTAAATTATTCAAAAATTCATTGTTTAGTGTCGCAAATTTTAATTACGCCAGGGATTGCCTTTTCTATAGTAAATTATTCAAAAATTCATTGTTTAGTGTCGCAAATTTTAATTACGCCAGGGATTGCCTTTTCTATAGTAAATTATTCAAAAATTCATTGTTTAGTGTCGCAAATTTTAATTACGCCAGGGATTGCCTTTTCTATAGTAAATTATTCAAAAATTCATTGTATAGTGTCGCAAATTTTAATTACGCCAGGGATTGCCTTTTCTATAGTAAATTATTCAAAAAATCATTGTTTAGTGTCGCAAATTTTAATTACGCCAGGGATTGCTTTTTCTATAGTAAATTATTCAAAAATTCATTGTTTAGTGTCGCAAATTTTAATTACGCCAGGGATTGCCTTTTCTATAGTAAATTATTCAAAAAATAATTTTTTACTGTCGCAAATTTTAATTACGCCAGGGATTGCCTTTTCTATAGTAAATTATTCAAAAAATAATTGTTTAGTGTCGCAAATTTTAATTACGCCAGGGATTGCCTTTTCTATAGTAAATTATTCAAAAATTTATTGTTTAGTGTCACAAATTTTAATTACGCCAGGGATTGCCTTTTCTATAGTAAATTATTCAAAAATTCATTTTTTACTGTCTCAAATTTTAATTACGCCAGGGATTGCCTTTTCTATAGTAAATTTTGCAAAAAATAATTGTTTAGTGTCGCAAATTTTAATTACGCCAGGGATTGCCTTTTCTATAGTAAATTATTCAAAAAATAATTTTTTACTGTCGCAAATTTTAAATACGCCAGGGATTGCCTTTTCTATAGTAAATTATTCAAAAAATAATTTTTTACTGTCGCAAATTTTAAATACGCCAGGGATTGCCTTTTCTATAGTAAATTATTCAAAAATTCATTGTTTAGTGTCGCAAATTTTAATTACGCCAGGGATTGCCTTTTCTATAGAAAATTATTCAAAAAATAATTTTTTACTGCCGCAAATTTTAAATACGCCAGGGATTGCCTTTTCTATAGTAAATTATTCAAAAATAATTGTTTAGTGTCGCAAATTTTAATTACGCCAGGGATTGCCTTTTCTATAGTAAATTATTCAAAAATTCATTTTTTACTGTCTCAAATTTTAATTACGCCAGGGATTGCCTTTTCTATAGTAAATTATTCAAAAATTCATTTTTTACTGTCTCAAATTTTAATTACGCCAGGGATTGCCTTTTCTATAGTAAATTATTCAAAAATTCATTTTTTACTGTCTCAAATTTTAATTACGCCAGGGATTGCCTTTTCTATAGTAAATTTTGCAAAAACTAATTTTTTACTGTCGCAAATTTTAATTACGCCAGGGATTGCCCTTTGTATAGTAAATTATTCAAAAAATAATTTTTTACTGTCGCAAATTTTAAATACGCCAGGGATTGCCTTTCTATAGTAAATTTTGCAAAAAATAATTGTTTAGTGTCGCAAATTTTAATTACGCCAGGGATTGCCTTTTCTATAGTAAATTATTCAAAAAATAATTGTTTAGTGTCGCAAATTTTAATTACGCCAGGGATTGCCTTTTCTATAGTAAATTATTCAAAAATTCATTGTTTAGTGTCGCAAATTTTAATTACGCCAGGGATTGCCTTTTCTATAGTAAATTATTCAAAAATTCATTGTTTAGTGTCGCAAATTTTAATTACGCCAGGGATTGCCTTTTCTATAGTAAATTATTCAAAAATTCATTGTTTAGTGTCGCAAATTTTAATTACGCCAGGGATTGCCTTTTCTATAGTAAATTATTCAAAAATTCATTGTATAGTGTCGCAAATTTTAATTACGCCAGGGATTGCCTTTTCTATAGTAAATTATTCAAAAAATCATTGTTTAGTGTCGCAAATTTTAATTACGCCAGGGATTGCTTTTTCTATAGTAAATTATTCAAAAATTCATTGTTTAGTGTCGCAAATTTTAATTACGCCAGGGATTGCCTTTTCTATAGTAAATTATTCAAAAAATAATTTTTTACTGTCGCAAATTTTAATTACGCCAGGGATTGCCTTTTCTATAGTAAATTATTCAAAAAATAATTGTTTAGTGTCGCAAATTTTAATTACGCCAGGGATTGCCTTTTCTATAGTAAATTATTCAAAAATTTATTGTTTAGTGTCACAAATTTTAATTACGCCAGGGATTGCCTTTTCTATAGTAAATTATTCAAAAATTCATTTTTTACTGTCTCAAATTTTAATTACGCCAGGGATTGCCTTTTCTATAGTAAATTTTGCAAAAAATAATTGTTTAGTGTCGCAAATTTTAATTACGCCAGGGATTGCCTTTTCTATAGTAAATTATTCAAAAAATAATTTTTTACTGTCGCAAATTTTAAATACGCCAGGGATTGCCTTTTCTATAGTAAATTATTCAAAAAATAATTTTTTACTGTCGCAAATTTTAAATACGCCAGGGATTGCCTTTTCTATAGTAAATTATTCAAAAATTCATTGTTTAGTGTCGCAAATTTTAATTACGCCAGGGATTGCCTTTTCTATAGTAAATTATTCAAAAAATAATTTTTTACTGCCGCAAATTTTAAATACGCCAGGGATTGCCTTTTCTATAGTAAATTATTCAAAAAATAATTGTTTAGTGTCGCAAATTTTAATTACGCCAGGGATTGCCTTTTCTATAGTAAATTATTCAAAAATTCATTTTTTACTGTCTCAAATTTTATATTACGCCAGGGATTGCCTTTTCTATAGTAAATTATTCAAAAATTCATTTTTTACTGTCTCAAATTTTAATTACGCCAGGGATTGCCTTTTCTATAGTAAATTATTCAAAAATTCATTTTTTACTGTCTCAAATTTTAATTACGCCAGGGATTGCCTTTTCTATAGTAAATTTTGCAAAAACTAATTTTTTACTGTCGCAAATTTTAATTACGCCAGGGATTGCCCTTTGTATAGTAAATTATTCAAAAAATAATTTTTTACTGTCGCAAATTTTAAATACGCCAGGGATTGCCTTTCTATAGTAAATTTTGCAAAAAATAATTGTTTAGTGTCGCAAATTTTAATTACGCCAGGGATTGCCTTTTCTATAGTAAATTATTCAAAAAATAATTGTTTAGTGTCGCAAATTTTAATTACGCTAGGGATTGCCTTTTGTATAGTAAATTTTGCAAAAAATAATTTTTTACTGTCGCAAATTTTAATTACGCCAGGGATTGCCTTTTCTATAGTAAATTATTCAAAAAATAATTTTTTACTGTCGCAAATTTTAATTACGCCAGGGATTGCCTTTTCTATAGTAAATTATTCAAAAATTTTTTTTTTACTGTCGCAAATTTTATATACGCCAGGGATTGCCTTTTCTATAGTAAATTATTCAAAAAATAATTGTTTACTGTCTCAAATTTTAATTACGACAGGGATTGCCTTTTCTATAGTAAATTTTGCAAAAAATAATTGTTTAGTGTCGCAAATTTTAATTACGCAAGGGATTGCCTTTTATATAGTAAATTATTCAAAAAATAATTGTTTAGTGTCGCAAATTTTAATTACGCCAGGGATTGCCTTTTCTATACTAAATTATTCAAAAATTCATTGTTTAGTGTCGCAAATTTTAATTACGCCAGGGATTGCCTTTTCTATAGTAAATTATTCAAAAAATAATTTTTTACTGTCGCAAATTTTAATTACGCCAGGGATTGCCTTTTCTATAGTAAATTATTCAAAAATTCATTGTTTAGTGTCGCAAATTTTAATTACGCCAGGGATTGCCTTTTCTATAGTAAATTATTCAAAAATTCATTGTTTAGTGTCGCAAATTTTAATTACGCCAGGGATTGCCTTTCTATAGTAAATTATTCAAAAAATCATTGTTTAGTGTCGCAAATTTTAATTACGCCAGGGATTGCCTTTTCTATAGTAAATTATTCAAAAATTCATTGTTTAGTGTCGCAAATTTTAATTACGCCAGGGATTGCCTTTTCTATAGTAAATTATTCAAAAAATAATTTTTTACTGTCGCAAATTTTAATTACGCCAGGGATTGCCTTTTCTATAGTAAATTATTCAAAAATTCATTGTTTAGTGTCGCAAATTTTAATTACGCCAGGGATTGCCTTTTCTATAGTAAATTATTCAAAAATTCATTGTTTAGTGTCGCAAATTTTAATTACGCCAGGGATTGCCTTTCTATAGTAAATTATTCAAAAAATCATTGTTTAGTGTCGCAAATTTTAATTACGCCAGGGATTGCCTTTTCTATAGTAAATTATTCAAAAATTCATTGTTTAGTGTCGCAAATTTTAATTACGCCAGGGATTGCCTTTTCTATAGTAAATTATTCAAAAAATAATTTTTTACTGTCGCAAATTTTAATTACGCCAGGGATTGCCTTTTCTATAGTAAATTATTCAAAAAATAATTGTTTAGTGTCGCAAATTTTAATTACGCCAGGGATTGCCTTTTCTATAGTAAATTATTCAAAAATTCATTGTTTAGTGTCGCAAATTTTAATTAAGCCAGGGATTGCCTTTTCTATAGTAAATTATTCAAAAATTCATTTTTTACTGTCTCAAATTTTAATTACGCCAGGGATTGCCTTTTCTATAGTAAATTTTGCAAAAAATAATTGTTTAGTGTCGCAAATTTTAATTACGCCAGGGATTGCCTTTTCTATAGTAAATTATTCAAAAAATAATTTTTTACTGTCGCAAATTTTAAATACGCCAGGGATTGCCTTTTCTATAGTAAATTATTCAAAAATTCATTGTTTAGTGTCGCAAATTTTAATTACGCCAGGGATTGCCTTTTCTATAGTAAATTATTCAAAAAATAATTTTTTACTGTCGCAAATTTTAAATACGCCACGGATTGCCTTTTCTATAGTAAATTATTCAAAAAATAATTGTTTAGTGTCGCAAATTTTAATTACGCCAGGGATTGCCTTTTCTATAGTAAATTATTCAAAAATTCATTTTTTACTGTCTCAAATTTTAAATACGCCAGGGATTGCCTTTTCTATAGTAAATTATTCAAAAATTCATTTTTTACTGTCTCAAATTTTAATTACGCCAGGGATTGCCTTTTCTATAGTAAATTTTGCAAAAACTAATTTTTTACTGTCGCAAATTTTAATTACGCCAGGGATTGCCTTTTGTATAGTAAATTATTCAAAAAATAATTTTTTACTGTCGCAAATTTTAAATACGCCAGGGATTGCCTTTTCTATAGTAAATTTTGCAAAAAATAATTGTTTAGTGTCGCAAATTTTAATTACGCCAGGGATTGCCTTTTCTATAGTAAATTATTCAAAAAATAATTGTTTAGTGTCGCAAATTTTAATTACGCCAGGGATTGCCTTTTGTATAGTAAATTATTCAAAAAATAATTTTTTACTGTCTCAAATTTTAATTACGCCAGGGATTGCCTTTTCTATAGTAAATTATTCAAAAAATAATTGTTTAGTGTCGCAAATTTTAATTACGCCAGGGATTGCCTTTTCTATAGTAAATTATTCAAAAAATAATTTTTTACTGTCGCAAATTTTAATTACGCCAGGGATTGCCTTTTCTATAGTAAATTATTCAAAAAATAATTTTTTACTGTCGCAAATTTTAAATACGCCAGGGATTGCCTTTTCTATAGTAAATTATTCAAAAAATAATTGTTTACTGTCTCAAATTTTAATTACGCCAGGGATTGCCTTTTCTATAGTAAAATATTCAAAAATTCATTTTTTACTGTCTCAAATTTTAATTACGCCTGGGATTACCTTTTCTATAGTAAATTATTCAAAAATTCATTTTTTACTGTCTCAAATTTTAATTACGCCAGGGATTGCCTTTTCTATAGTAAATTATTCAAAAATTCATTTTTTACTGTCTCAAATTTTAATTACGCCAGGGATTGCCTTTTCTATAGTAAATTTTGCAAAAACTAATCTTTTACTGTCGCAAATTTTAAATACGCCAGGGATTGCCTTTTCTATAGTAAATTTTGCAAAAAATAATTTTTTATTGTCGCAAATTTTAATTACGCCAGGGATTGCCTTTTCTATAGTAAATTATTCAAACAATAATTTTTTACTGTCGCAAATTTTAATTACGCCAGGGATTGCCTTTTGTGTAGTAAATTTTCCAAAAAATAATTTTTTACTGTCGCAAATTTTAATTACGCCAGGGATTGCCTTTTTTATAGTAAATTATTCAAAAAATAATTTTTTACTGTCTCAAATTTTAATTACGCCAGGGATTGCCTTTTCTATAGTAAATTATTCAAAAAATAATTGTTTAGTGTCGCAAATTTTAATTACGCCAGGGATTGCCTTTTCTATAGTAAATTATTCAAAAAATAATTTTTTACTGTCGCAAATTTTAATTACGCCAAGGATTGCCTTTTGTGTAGTAAATTTTGCAAAAAATAATTTTTTACTGTCGCAAATTTTAATTACGCCAGGGATTGCCTTTTCTATAGTAAATTATTCAAAAAATAATTTTTTACTGTCGCAAATTTTAATTACGCCAGGGATTGACTTTTCTATAGTAAATTATTCAAAAAATAATTTTTTACTGTCGCAAATTTTAAATACGCCAGGGATTGCCTTTTCTATAGTAAATTTTGCAAAAACTAATTTTTTAGTGTCGCAAATTTTAATTACGCCAGGGATTGCCTTTTGTATAGTAAACTATTCAAAAAATAATTTTTTACTGTCGCAAATTTTAAATACGCCAGGGATTGCCTTTTCTATAGTAAATTTTGCTATATAGTAAATTTTTCAAAAAATAATTTTTTACTGTCGCAAATTTTAATTACGCCAGGGATTGCCTTTTGCATAGTAAATTATTCAAAAAATAATTTTTTACTGTCGCAAATTTTAAATACGCCAGGGATTGCCTTTTCTATAGTAAATTATTCAAAAATTCATTTTTTACTGTCTCAAATTTTAATTACGCCAGGGATTGCCTTTTCTATAGTAAATTATTCAAAAATTCATTTTTTACTGTCTCAAATTTTAATTACGCCAAGGATTGCCTTTTCTATAGTAAATTTTGCAAAAACTAATTTTTTACTGTCGCAAATTTTAATTACGACAGGGATTGCCTTTTGTATAGTAAATTATTCAAAAAATAATTTTTTACTGTCGCAAATTTTAAATACGCCAGGGATTGCCTTTTCTATAGTAAATTTTGCAAAAAATAATTTTTTCTGTCGCAAATTTTAATTACGCCAGGGATTGCCTTTTCTATAGTAAATTATTCAAAAATTCATTTTTTACTGTCTCAAATTTTAATTACGCCAGGGATTGCCTTTTCTATAGTAAATTATTCAAAAATTCATTTTTTACTGTCTCAAATTTTAATTATGAAAGGGATTGCCTTTTCTATAGTAAATTATTCAAAAATTCATTTTTTCTGTCGCAAATTTTAATTACGCCAGGGATTGCCTTTTCTATAGTAAATTATTCAAAAATTCATTTTTTACTGTCTCAAATTTTAATTACGCCAGGGATTGCCTTTTCTATAGTAAATTATTCAAAAATTCATTTTTTACTGTCTCAAATTTTAATTACGCCAGGGATTGCCTTTTCTATAGTAAATTTTGCAAAAACTAATTTTTTACTGTCGCAAAGTTTAATTACGCCAGGGATTGCCTTTTGTATAGTAAATTATTCAAAAAATAATTTTTTACTGTCGCAAATTTTAAATACGCCAGGGATTGCCTTTTCTATAGTAAATTTTGCAAAAACTAATTTTTTACTGTCGCAAATTTTAAATACGCCAGGGATTGCCTTTTCTATAGTAAATTTTGCAAAAAATAATTGTTTAGTGTCGCAAATTTTAATTACGCCAGGGATTGCCTTTTCTGTAGTAAATTATTCAAAAATTAATTTTTTACTGTCGCAAATTTTAATTACGCCAGGGATTGCCTTTTCTATAGTAAATTATTCAAAAATTCATTTTTTACTGTCTCAAATTTTAATTACGCCAGGGATTGCCTTTTCTATAGTAAATTTTGCAAAAAATAATTGTTTAGTGTCGCAAGTTTTAATTACGCCAGGGATTGCCTTTTCTATAGTAAATTATTCAAAAATTCATTTTATACAGTCTCAAATTTTAATTACGCCAGGGATTGCCTTTTCTATAGTAAATTATTCAAAAAATAATTGTTTAGTGTCGCAAATTTTAATTCCGCCAAGGATTGCCTTTTCTATAGTAAATTATTCAAAAATTATTTTTTTACTGTCTCAAATTTTAATTACGCCAAGGATTGCCTTTTCTATAGTAAATTATTCAAAAAATAATTTTTTACTGTCTCAAATTTCAATTACGCCAGGGATTGCCTTTTCTATAGTAAATTTTGCAAAAAATAATTGTTTAGTGTCGCAAATTTTAATTACGCCAGGGATTGCCTTTTCTATAGTAAATTATTCAAAAAATAATTTTTTACTGTCGCAAATTTTAAATACGCCAGGGATTGCCTTTTCTATAGTAAATTTTGCAAAAACGAATTTTTTCTGTCGCAAATTTTAATTACGCCAGGGATTGCCTTTTGTATAGTAAATTATTCAAAAAATAATTTTTTACTGTCGCAAATTTTAAATACGCCAGGGATTGCCTTTTCTATAGTAAATTTTGCAAAAACTAATTTTTTACTGTCGCAAATTTTAAATACGCCAGGGATTGCCTTTTCTATAGTAAATTTTGCAAAAAATAATTGTTTAGTGTCGCAAATTTTAATTACGCCAGGGATTGCCTTTTCTATAGTAAATTATTCAAAAAATATTTTTTTACTGTCGCAAATTTTAATTACGCCAGGGATTGCCTTTTCTATAGTAAATTATTCAAAAATTCATTTTTTACTGTCTCAAATTTTAATTACGCCAGGGATTGCCTTTTCTATAGTAAATTTTGCAAAAAATATATGTTTAGTGTCGCAAATTTTAATTACGCCAGGGATTGCCTTTTCTATAGTAAATTTTTCAAAAAATAATTTTTTACTGTCGCAAATTTTAATTACGCCAGGGATTGCCTTTTGTATAGTAAATTATTCAAAAAATAATTTTTTACTGTCGCAAATTTTAAATACGCCAGGGATTGCCTTTTCTATAGTAAATTATTCAAAAATTAATTTTTTACTGTCTCAAATTTTAATTACGCCAGGGATTGCCTTTTCTATAGTAAATTATTCAAAAAATAATTTTTTACTGTCTCAAATTTTAATTACGCCAGGGATTGCCTTTTCTATAGTAAATTTTGCAAAAAATAATTGTTTAGTGTCGCAAATTTTAATTACGCCAGGGATTGCCTTTTCTATAGTAAATTATAAAAAAAAATAATTTTTTCTGTCACAAATTTTAATTACGCCAGGGATTGCCTTTTCTATAGTAAATTATTCAAAAAATAATTTTTTACTGTCTCAAATTTTAATTACGCCAGGTATTACCTTTTCTATAGTAAATTATTCAAAAAATAATTTTTTCTGTCACAAATTTTAATTACGCCAGGGATTGCCTTTTCTATAGTAAATTATTCAAAAAATAATTTTATACTGTCGCAAATTTTAATTACGCCAGGGATTGCCTGTTCTATAGTAAATTATTCAAAAAATAATTTTATACTGTCGCAAATTTTAATTACGCCAGGGATTGCCTTTTCTATAGTAAATTATTCAAAAAATAATTTTTTACTGTCTCAAATTTTAATTACGCCAGGCATTGCCTTTTCTATAGTCAATTTTGCAAAAAATAATTGTTTAGTGTCGCAAATTTTAATTACGCCAGGGATTGCCTTTTCTATAGTAAATTATTCAAAAAATAATTTTTTGCTGTTGCAAATTTTAAATACGCCAGGGATTGCCTTTTCTATAGTAAATTTTGCAAAAACTAATTTTTTACTGTCGCAAATTTTAATTACGCCAGGGATTGCCTTTTGTATAGTAAATTATTCAAAAAATAATTTTTTACTGTCGCAAATTTTAAATACGCCAGGGATTGCCTTTTCTATAGTAAATTATTCAAAAAATAATTTTTTACTGTCGCAAATTTTAATTACGCCAGGGATTGCCTTTTGTGTAGTAAATTTTGCAAAAAATAATTTTTTACTGTCGCAAATTTTAATTACGCCAGGGATTGCCTTTTCTATAGTAAATTATTCAAAAAATAATTTTTTACGGTCTCAAATTTTAATTACGCCAGGGATTGCCTTTTCTATAGTAAATTATTCAAAAAATAATTGTTTAGTGTCGCAAATTTTAATTACGCCAGGGATTGCCTTTTCTATAGTAAATTATTCAAAAATATTTTTTTACTGTCGCAAATTTTAATTACGCCAGGGATTGCCTTTTCTATAGTAAATTATTCAAAAAATAATTTTTTACTGTCGCAAATTTTAAATACGCCAGGATTGCCTTTTCTATAGTAAATTTTGCAAAAACTAATTTTTTAGTGTCGCAAATTTTAATTACGCCAGGGATTGCCTTTTGTATAGTAAACTATTCAAAAAATAATTTTTTACTGTCGCAAATTTTAAATACGCCAGGGATTGCCTTTTCTATAGTAAATTTGCTATATAGTAAATTTTTCAAAAAATAATTTTTTACTGTCGCAAATTTTAATTACGCCAGGTATTGCCTTTTGCATAGTAAATTATTCAAAAAATAATTTTTTACTGTCGCAAATTTTAAATACGCCAGGGATTGCCTTTTCTATAGTAAATTATTCAAAAATTCATTTTTTACTGTCTCAAATTTTAATTACGCCAGGGATTGCCTTTTCTATAGTAAATTATTCAAAAATTCATTTTTTACTGTCTCAAATTTTAATTACGCCAGGGATTGCCTTTTCTATAGTAAATTTTGCAAAAACTAATTTTTTACTGTCGCAAATTTTAATTTCGACAGGGATTGCCTTTTGTATAGTAAATTATTCAAAAAATAATTTTTTACTGTCGCAAATTTTAAATACGCCAGGGATTGCCTTTCTATAGTAAATTTTGCAAAAATAATTTTTTCTGTCGCAAATTTTAATTACGCCAGGGATTGCCTTTTCTATAGTAAATTATTCAAAAATTCATTTTTTACTGTCTCAAATTTTAATTACGCCAGGGATTGCCTTTTCTATAGTAAATTATTCAAAAATTCATTTTTTACTGTCTCAAATTTTAATTATGAAAGGGATTGCCTTTTCTATAGTAAATTATTCAAAAATTCATTTTTTCTGTCGCAAATTTTAATTACGCCAGGATTGCCTTTTCTATAGTAAATTATTCAAAATTCATTTTTTACTGTCTCAAATTTTAATTACGCCAGGGATTGCCTTTTCTATAGTAAATTATTCAAAAATTCACTTTTTACTGTCTCAAATTTAATTACGCCAGGGATTGCCTTTTCTATAGTAAATTTTGCAAAACTAATTTTTTACTGTCGCAAAGTTTAATTACGCCAGGGATTGCCTTTTGTATAGTAAATTATTCAAAAAATAATTTTTTACTGTCGCAAATTTTAAATACGCCAGGGATTGCCTTTTCTATAGTAAATTTTGCAAAAACTAATTTTTTACTGTCGCAAATTTTAAATACGCAGGGATTGCCTTTTCTATAGTAAATTTTGCAAAAACCAATTTTTACTGTCGCAAATTTTAATTACGCCAGGGATTGCCTTTTATATAGTAAATTATTCAAAAAATAATTTTTTACTGTCGCAAATTTTAAATACGCCAGGGATTGCCTTTTCTATAGTAAATTTTGCAAAAACTAATTTTTACTGTCGCAAATTTTAAATACGCCAGGGATTGCCTTTTCTATAGTAAATTATTCAAAAATTCATTTTTTACTGTCTCAAATTTTAATTACGCCAGGGATTGCCTTTTCTATAGTAAATTTTGCAAAAAATAATTGTTTAGTGTCGCAAGTTTTAATTACGCCAGGGATTGCCTTTTCTATAGTAAATTATTCAAAAATTCATTTTATACAGTCTCAAATTTTAATTACGCCAGGGATTGCCTTTTCTATAGTAAATTTTGCAAAAAATAATTGTTTAGTGTCGCAAATTTTAATTACGCCAGGGATTGCCTTTTCTATAGTAAATTATTCAAAAAATAATTTTTTACTGTCGCAAATTTTAAATACGCCAGGGATTGCCTTTT